>JALIZH010029062.1:27500-30186 GCA_030522465.1 Rhipicephalus appendiculatus | reverse complement strand
CTGCTTGGTCAATTTCCTGAACTGGGTATGAGCGTTCGATGAAAAACACAGAAGAGAAAGAGAGGGAGAAGAGCAAAGCAGGGAGTTTAACCATACCTTATCCGGTATGCAGCCCTGCATTTTGATGATGTGAATTTGAGTAGCTATTCTCGTCGGGTACAGATATTTCCGCAAGTAATTTCGTCATTAAATACTCACCGACTGTTTTCATGGCCTCTATTATAGGTGCGTTATCCATTCCTGGTTGCTTGGACACCTTGTAAGATACGCCGTAAGCAGAACAGTAATGCGAGCTACAATCCAAAGAACGACGGTTAATTATCAATACAGACAAGCACAGCAGCCATTCCTGAGCCGGTACAAGCAAGCAATTATGAACGATATGCACGAGTGGCCCTTCCCGAACGACTTATTTTTCTCTTTTGGTTCAAGTGCTTGTTAGTGATCATCAGCAAACAACCCGCAGTAGCATGCCTCCTTGGAGACTACATTCATGCCTCTTACTGCTGGAAAGTACGAAGACATACTCGGGCAAACAATGAAGCATGTGTTGGGCTAAAATGTTTCATGCGTGGTGCAGTATGTCCATATAATTAAATATTCCTTTCTTAATGCGTGAAGTCAAAACAATCAGTAGTCGCTTACCTTAGCGTGCCATAGTCATATCTTTGGTACAAACGTATAAAGCTATAATTTTTCTCTTTTACCCTGTTGAAGAAGCATAATGGCTCATAGCTTTTAATTTGCCGGGAATAGCTTCTCTGGTAAAGAATAATTGTTTCGTCCTGTTTAAAAAACTGAAAAGTAGGAAACAATTCTTTAAAAAATCGGCACATCCCACGTCTTGTGGGAATCCGTTTCATGCGAAGCTATCAGCGATTAGTTGTCTATGCAGCATTTTTTTATTTTGAGCCAAGCCGGACGTAACTTCACACTCACTTTAAAGCACAGACGTCAGTATTATCGAAACAAAGTTCAATTTATGGTGAGATGATGTGAAAAATTGAAGGACACTTTGTACATTCCAAAGTGTGTTCGGCGAAAGCGTGTGACCATTCCACTGATTATGCCATGTCTTTTTTTCTTTTACACTCTCACTGGCATAAGACACAAACCTAATGGGTGCGTGTTTTCTTCTTTAATTTTTTACCGCGAATCGCAGCGAGACGCGAGACTCATCTTCCTCCGTTCGCATGCGTTAGTATTTTCTCGCGCTTTGCGCATCGTGCAAACGCCATCCGCGTTCCATCTCTTAAGTTGACGGACCCTTTGTAAATTGGAAAGTGTATTCCGTGAACGCCTGGGTCCATTGAGACGGCGTCGGTCAGAATGATTGCAAACTCTGGTCACAGCGACGCTACGCAAGCAAAGCGCGAGCGCTATAGAGTCCGACGCGACCGGCGTCCGTCTGCGCATCCCGGCGGCCACCTGGCTCAGTGCCAGAGCTCGGATGGACGGACGGACGGACATGGACGGATGAACGGACGGACGGACGGACGGACGGACGGACGGACGGACGGACGGACGGACGGACGGACGGACGCCGGACGAAGGTCGGACGGACACCGGACGGACGTGAGCATGAGACATTAAAGACTTTCGCCTTAAAGATTACACCATCCACCGCTAAAGGGAACCATGTGTAGATGCGAAGCAGCGGGCGCTAACGCTTACACTGGCGGCGGCGTTGACGCTGGCGCTCATCGCAGCGTTGCACAGGAGAGAAACCTGGGAGGCGCAAAGCACGCAGTGATGGACGGTTGTTTCCTACTGGAACATCCCAATCGCTGCTGGGCAATGAGAGACAGAAGACTCGGACTGGACACAGAGACCCGCAGTTCGCTTTTTAGTTAACGCGCACGCTGCGAATTTTTCATCGTTCGGCAACGCACAGGAGAAATCTCCCACCGGCACCACCTTGCAGGTCAAGATCAATTGCCATATATACGGGGTGGCCAGTGAACGGTTGTGCAGCGCGAGCAGTCGGTTTTTTCAACCAAGAAACTCGCTAGCAGACGCTGCCTGCGTCGGCGTTGCGTGGCGAGAGAGGGGGGCGTAGGAGAGGAGAGAGGGGGGAGGGGGACGCGCATGCGCATTGGGGGGTGTGGTTGCCGCGGGGGGGGGGGGGTGCCTAGAGGAGAGGGATGGGGGGAGGGGACGCGCATGCGCAGTGAGGGTGTAGACGCCGCGGGTAGGGATGCCTAGAGGAGAGAGAGGGGGAAACGTAGGAGAGGGAGGGGCAGGGGACGCGCATGCGCAATGGGGGTGTTAGCGCCGCGGGAGGGATGCCTAGAGGAGAGAGGGGGAGAGGACGCGCATGCGCAATGGGTGTGTAAACGCCGCGGGCGGGAGGGATACCTAGAGGAAAGAGAGGGGGAAGCACAGCAGAGGAGGTGCGTGGGGAGGGTTCGCGCATGTGCAGTAAGGGTGGTGAGGACGCACACCACCAGCACTACCGCCGGACGGACGGACGGACGGACGCCGGACGGACGGACACCGGACGGACGGACACCGGACGGACGTGAGCATGAGACATTAAAGGCTTTCGCCTTTAATATGGTCTTAATTTGCATAGACCGGCGTAATTCTGTTTTGTTCTTTCCTTTCTCTTGCATTAATGTGTTCTGTGCTTTGCTTTTATGTTATTCAGAACACACGCATTGAACAATCGCTTGAAACGCACATC
>JALIZH010029062.1:0-22500 GCA_030522465.1 Rhipicephalus appendiculatus | reverse complement strand
ATGGACTCTTCTACATACAAAGTGCAAAAATTACCGGAGTAACTCCAACACCTCTGGCCATGCCAATGAAGCACATGAGTGAGCAGAGCAGTGCTTTTGTCTGGGCAAGTTGGTGCGACATTTGCGAAAATAAAACAGCACGAAAGACGGGACGAAAGACACAGTACGACAGGACCAGTGCTGAACTACCAACTGAGATTTATTTGAAGTGCCTTTTTTCTTTTTTTTTTTTTTTAGTGTCGCCCCGCCACGGTGGTTATGGCGCTCGAATGCTGACCCGAAGGTCGCGGGATCGAATCCCGGCCGCGGCGGCTGCATTTTCTATGGAGGCGAAAGTGCTTCAGGCCCGTGTACTTAGATTTAGGTGCACGTTAATGAACCCCAGGTGGTCGAAATTTCCGGAGCCCTTCACTCCGGCGTCTCTCATAATCATATCGTGGTTTTGGGACGTTAAACCTCAGATATTATTATATTACTTTTTATAGTGTCACATGTCACCACCATGAGGACGTCACACGCACAACCAGTAATAGCAACAATCAGAATTCTATCTTTTAACAAAACCTGAACCGACGTACAGATATAAAAAAACCAGACCCCGCTCAGAGATTATACAGACGCGCATCGTAAATGTCAATTCACACTAAAAACCATTATCACAGTTTTACAAGAATTGGAGCACACATCCAGCTCTCGTGAGTACACGAACTGCGCATGCTCCTCCTAAACTGCTCAGAAAGCAAGTTATTATGGCGACTAAAACTTGGCAGCTGATTAAGATGATGAACCGGCAGCAAAATCGTAAGAACGAAGGTGCTCTGTCAAGAGATGATTAATAATGAAACCAGCCCTGTCTAATTAAAACCTGAACTTGGAGGTTATTTATACATGGCCTTCCAAGAACGCCATTTCGTCTTTGGACAAAAATATTGAAGGTTAACTAACACACTGATCATCAGCTTTGTTGATGAGAAACGCCTCCATTATTTCCGTCTCCAATTTGTTGTTCGCTATTTTTAAAAACCTGCTCTTCTGAAACTCTGGTGCGCAACCACACCTGCGGCAGTGGTCTGCCAGGTGCCCTCCCGATTTGTTTTGCACATTCAACCTGTCTTCTCTTGTCTATCATTAAAACATCGGCCCGTTTGGCCGATGTATCTCCGTCCACAACTGAGCGGAATTTCGTACACGACCTGAGACCGGCAGTCAGTGAACCTGCTCCTGTGCTTCTTCTCACACAACTCGGGCGCCCTGTCTACTAGGGAACATATTTTAGACAACTTCTGAGGGGGCAGAGAAAACAACATTGATTCCGTATCTTGATGCTACTTTTTTTTTATGTTGTGCGATACTCTATGTAAGTACGGAATAGCCTGTACTCTCTTCTTTTCCGTCTTGTTGCGCCTTCGCTGAGGGTGTTTTATTGTCTGCAGCAACTGCTCACAAACGGAAGTAATTGTTGATGCCGGGTATCCTGAACGCACAAGACGCGTGATTTGGGAGAAAAACCCTGATTGCACATAGTGGGTACAAAACTTTTTTAACGATGCACCAAGACAGGTGACGGCGATCCCTCTTTTGATAGTTTTTGAATGGGCACTATCATACGGTAGAAACCCTTTTTGCAGAGCGCGGATTGTAAATCCAGCAGACACGAGCTTCATGAAAATGCAGGCGTAAATCTAGGAACTAGATGACGTCATTCTCAGGTTTCTCAAAAGTAAAACGTAGCCCACTGCCGTACAACTTAAAAGTGTTGATGACACCATCAATACAATCGTCAAGAGCAGAATTAGGAACAACATATTTGCAACATATTTCTGTCAGGTATATATCACGATGTTCAGGCTAACCTTTCTGACTCCAAGAGTAGGGAAAATTTTTAGGTATGCGGACGATTTTTTAGTTGTACTGAAAGGTGTTCCCAATTCTGCTCTTCTGCTAGAGCGGTTGGTCGCAGGAAAAAGTCATTAAGGGTAAAGTCCCGGCAGAAAAACATTAGCAGAATTGTGACTGTTCCGGCCAACAGTCACTTCTACTAATCTTTTCTCGCGGCGACTATACTTCTACGTTGGTATCAGTTCAACGTAGCAGTTGCTCACTTTGGAAGTCGATGGGAAAAAGAGAGCAAGCCGAGTGAAAGTCATAGCTTTCGTCTTGCTGTAGTTTAGTGGCATTAGCCATGATGAGCATGAAGTTACGTGTTAAGTTCCGATCGTAACGTCAGCTGTTGTGTTCGCCTACGTTGTCCTAGTTTGCTCAAGCGCTTTGCATCGTTACGTCACACGAAAAAGGCTGAACATCAGCACTCATGATGTAAAAAATAAGAAAACGAGCTATCGTCCATTAAGTGCACGTCTGAGGCACTTGGTTTACTATTATTATTATTATTATTATTATTATTATTATTATTATTATTATTATTATTATTATTATTATTATTGAAATAACAAAATAAACGAAGGAGTTGTCACCATTACTTCTCGACGGCCACCCCTGAGTGCAGCAGTTTGTGTTCTGTAATTGCAGTGCTCGTCAAGGAATTTGTGGTATCGAAATAGCGATAGCAAGAAAGATTGATTATTTCGTCGGTTTGATTTTTCATGATTGCTGGTATCAGCCTAAATAACCCGCCCCGCAAACACCGTAATGCAAATGCAACACGGCATTGTACAACGCGGGTTCATAAAAGCGTCGCATAAATTTGAACGTTAACTTAAACCAACAGTGGCGGTGCACGGAATAGAGACTGGCAATCTGTTTTACTGAGGCAACCAATCTGTGACCTGTAGTAAAGCATAAGCCTGAATTTAGGTAAACGCGCGCTGCAAAAGGAATGCCAAGCAAATAAATTACTCAAGAGAGAGTTGTGCTTACCTGTAGGTGACATTTAGCGCTGTCTTCGGCATTCCTAAGAACATGTGCGACATTGGATGTACGCCACTCTCAAGAAAGCGAAGAATTGCCAGAGTAGCTCGTTGCAACAGCGATGCAGCACACCAGACATGTCCGTGTTGTCCTGGCGCATGGCTGATTTGCAAATGCTCGCGCACATTCCATAGTGTTTTTGCTTTGCTACTTGTTACACGTAAAAAACGGTCGGATAGACCCACGCCATCAACGCGAAGAGCGCAAAAATGTTAAATCAATGATGCAAAGGGCAACACGACGGCGAGGTGACCGGCCGCTTCGTTTTGAGACGCCCTTCCCGTCATACATCTGAACCTGCGCAACGGCGAGGGAAGATTACTGCCCTCTTTTTTGCGATAAAGCTGAAGCGCTGCAAAAAGGTGTCATCGGGCCTTATGCCCCGCGCACACATCGTCTGTCTACGCGTGCTTAGTGGAACTGCTTGTGGCATGCTGTTTTCGTGATTTCAGCGGCACCTTTTTCGTGTGTTAGTAAGGCGTAAAGCTTGCGCGCTCCTGAAGATTTGCGGTGAACGTGACGTTTTTCGAGACAATCCAGATAGCGCATTTGCGAACGCATTCGATTAGCTAAACACCCAGCGATATTTGGGAAGGTGTATTGCTCGCGAGGCGCGTGAAAGAGTCAACGTATTCAATGGCAAGTGTTCCGATGGTTTTTGGAAACAACGATGCCTGTCGGCAGGTACTGTCGTAATGGACTGAGTGCATCACAAGTTACCGGCTCTAGCACGAAATGTTCGAAATAGCACGATTGTATAGTACACCCCACGCAGTTCTGCCTCACATGAACGTAGAAAAAAAAGAATGAGCACACAACCATTGAATGAAACCGCAATGATTACCTTAAGGTTTACTCCGGTGTACCGCAGGATTCAGTGCTTGCGCCCCTACTATTCCTGATCTACATCAGTGCTAGTCAATCATGCGTTTATCCCCCCTGTACGGATGCGTTTATTCGCTGATGATTGCGTACTGTATACAACAATAAATAACAGGGAAGATCAAATGAAATTGAATAATTCCTTAGCTTCGATGCAAAACTGCTCCAACAAATCGGGGCGAAACTAAATGCAACTAAAACAGTTATGGTATTTCCTTCACGCATAAAAAAAAGACCTTTTCAGTTTCAGTACAGAATAAATAACATCCCGCTGAAAAAGTGCAGTGAAGTGAAACACCTCGGGGTCACTTCTACAATAAAATTAAACTGGGAATGTCGTATAAATAACATATATCAAAAGGCTCAAAGTAAGCTGCATATTTCGAGAAGAAAACTAAAAATACATTTCCCAACGTTAAATTAAATGCATACAAAACAATTATTACGCCAGCTTTAGAGTATGCGGACATGGCATGTGCCCCACACCAGAAACATTTAACCGATAAATTGCAACGCATACAAAGCCTAGCATTGCGGTTTATATATTCACAGTAGTCACGACAAACGTCCATTACGAACTTGCGTGTCAGGGCTAACATCCAACCACATGTGCAACGCAGAATGGATTGTAGACTAAAATGTTTATACCTCCTTTATCACGGTTCTTATCGAATACCCCAAGCTATATACATTCGTGCACCATTCAGACATTCAACTCCGGACGAATCATAATAAAACAATACGTCAACATCCCTGTCATAATAATACTTACGCGGAAAATAACGCTTACGCGGAAAACTAGACATCTGTAATCGTTGCCATGAGCAGTGACGTCATTCAGGCCATCTGCTTGTTGCGCTCATCGATGCTTCGGTTGCGGTCTTGCCGTTGAATTTACTTGTATTTCATTACGCCACAATAATTACTCGAGGCCACCAAGAGTTTGCCACTTGGCATCACAAATGTGACTCCATGTTCTCGTGACTACATTCTCTAGGCTAAATGCTCTAGAGAACCGAAATGAATCAGAATGAATCTCAGTCTTTTTATTCGCAAATGGTGGCCTTTCGATACAGTAAGCTTGATGAAGACAGGAGAGCTGTCCTTTGAATGGAAGTTTGAAGACTTACACGCACAGGTAGCAGATTTTCTTCTGCACTTTTATGACGTACCGACTTAACCCAGATGTAACAAGCCAAGGTGAAGTCATGCAAGACTAACGATTTAATTTTACTTAGCTATGTATCAAATGGCGCAAGGTGGAAAGTGAACTGTCATATCTATGCAGGCTGCACAGAATTTATCACACTTAAAAAAAAGGAGTTTTAATGACTCGTCAGCTCACTTTCAGTTCGGGCAATAATATCAGACATGAGAGCGAAAGGAATAGGTGAGGAGGAAAAGCTCTGAGTGCCTTTTCAACACGCTCGCTGTCAAGGGATGTTTACGCGCCCGTAGTTTCAAAGTAACTTCCACCGCGGAAAAGAGAGACAGAAAAAGAGAAGGAAAGAGAGATACACAGAATCACGAGCACACTTGGGGGAGCACATCCAGTCTACAGGCGGTCGCTCAGATTTGTTGAGTCCAGGTACTTCAGTTCAGGATAGCAAACCGGACGTGCGTCTGGTTAACCTCCTTGCCTTTCCTTGCATCTCTCTCTCTCTCTCCACCGCGGATGTTCCGACCACTGAAGCCACATTCAGTACCTCATTAAAAAAAAAAAGGGGGGGGGAGCAGAACAACGCCTCCTCACCATGCACGTGCCAAGGTTAAAAATACACTTCACCGGGAATTTAGATGCACATCTGTTCAAGACTATTTATCAAAGCGAAATAGAAATGAGAACGCTTACGCTCATTTTCTTTTGTAAAAATGTTGCTAATGTGCCTGAAAGAATGTGTTTCTATAGTGTTGGCAGCGACGTGACTGACAGCCCAAGGACTTCTTTCAGTTCAAAGTTGTTGGCCGCTAGTTCACAGAATGTCCAACCCGGGGTGTTTTACAAGAAGGAATTGACGCAACGAAACATTGGTTTATCTACGACAACGGCTAAATCGAAGTGGGGCAGCGATAACACTTTGAGGTCTTCCTCTTCTGTCTTGCTCGAGCCTTGTGCCCGCTGCCTTCATTACACTAAAAAAATGTATAATTCTGAAGCTTTACGCGCCAGAACCACGATACAATTACCGAGGTTCTATGTCACTTCGGTCTACAGCACTCATCCCCGTAGACAGTGTGTCATTCCAGTCTTTTTGATGAGAAATTCGCAAACAGTGGGTGGGTGCTGAAGCTAACGTTTCGACAAGTGGGCTTGTCTTCTTCAAGGCTGCAAAAAGACAAGTTCACTTGTCGAAACGTCGGCTTCAGCCCACACACCTTGTTTACGAATTTCTCGTCTGAAGCTTCCATCTTCCCCTTCCTGCCTTTCTTTTTGATTCCAGTCTTCTTGGTGCCACAAGCACCGAGTGATCCTCATGCTAAGATCTAAGAGGCTGGACACTTCGTGTGCACTGTCTCTGCGCATCTTACGTTGGAAGTGACGTTATTCAAAAGACGAGCATTCTGGGTACGTTAGTGGTCCATCAGTTGAGTAGGGTTGCGCAACAAAAAAGACGTACGAAAGAGAAGCCCCACCCAGAAGCCAGAAACAACGCAAAACGTTTGCTTCCTTCTGTTTGTGCTGTCCATCATACCAGCGCTGTATATACCGGTGTTCGCGAAATTTGAGCGAAACGTGTTCATAGTTTGTCTGTTCGTGTTTGACACAAAGCTTGCTAATTTAATTCGTATGCAAACATTGATTCCAGTGTGTAGGGTCAGTGAAACCACGGACCTTACTTTGTATAGTTGTCTGATGTACTGCTATCGCTAACAATACTTCGCCTATTTGGCGAAAATCTTTCATTCTCAAACTTAAAAAGAAAACGCCGCTGATATCATTATTGTCGCCCGTTTTTTGGCAATAAACCATGTTGAAGTCTCAAATGTGCCTATTGCATTGAAGACACCCGCCTTTTCCACCTACACACTGCTCTACCTGAAGAGTCAGAACGAAAGGTCGCTTGTACATGTTTAGAACAGAGATCTTCATGCGCCACGTGCAACAGTACATTGCCTCGTGTATCATCCAATCAGCTTTCATTTTAGTCCTTGTCACAAAGCGGCTACTTGCTATTTCGACACTTATGTCATCTTTCTGTTTCGGGACTTTTTTTTCATTCCTTTCGTTGTTTTATGAAAACTCTTTTGTTCATTTTCTTTCTCAGAGCTCCAGCTCTCTAGTGTTTCCCCCAACCTTCACCTTTAACTAGCCTATTGTTACACCTCGTAGTCTTCACAGCTATTAGCTCTAGTCTTCATAGTGTGACCTTCTCAACTTAAGCTAGGCCAGCTCTTGAACCACTCAACTTTCTCTCTCACAAAACCTTAAAACTATATTTATACGTACTTCAACGTGAACGGTACATGATCTCTCCTAACGTTTTCTTATACATTTAGGGAAAACCGGCACAGTTTCTTTTAATACTCAAAGCCAGAACATAAAATCTAATGCGGGAAAACGACCAATGTCTCTGTCGGTCTGCTCTTCTCCTGTAGGTGTAACTTGTGACTAGAAATGAGCAGCCTCACTCAGCGTACAGATTGGCCGTCTTGTCATTTAGGCGGGGAAATATGGTTTCCCATGATAAACACCTGGCCACACTAAGCTTCCGCTCGTTGGTTGACATCGAAGATCAAGGCTTTAAGTTCTGTCGTTGTCGCCGCATTCTGTGGAAAAAGGAAATATGCGAAAATTTAGGTCATGGAAATAAAAATGAAGCTTGATACAGAGCACTCACTAATCACTTCCGTAATAATAACAACATCTAGGGTTTTCTGTGCGAAAACCATGATATGATTATCAGGCACGCTGTAATGGAGGGCTCCGAAAATTTCGACCACCTCGGGTTCTTCAACGTTCACCTAAATCTAAGTATACGGGCCTCTAGCATTTCGCCTCCATCGAAGTGCGACCGCCACGGCCGGCATCGAACCCGCTACTTTCGGGTCAGTAGCCGAGCACTGTAACCATTGTACAACCGCGGCGACTGCTTATGACTTTCTTAGTCATGCTGTTAAAGTAACATAATTGGTGATTTGACATTTAGAGCAACAGCCAGATTTGGTATTTCGTAATAATTTGTTGCAGCTCAATTAAAACTTGTGCGTGATAAACGTTTTCTTTCCGTCTTGCTCGGATGTAGTGAACGTCACAGTTCCCAATACGGAGAACTCTGCGTAGTCATCAAGCTACGAGGAAAACGAACGTCCGTGAGTGTGACGTTATAAGTTTATTAGCTGAGGTCAACAGCCCAAAATATGGGCAGCCAAATTGGCAAGTGAAACTCGATAATGGTCGTCGTTTTAATATCACCGTGTACGATATTCTACTTTACGTATGCGCATACACTATGTCTGATTTTATCGCGGGCTTGGTGCACCCGATGTGCAGTCCATAGATCTATAAGTGTTAGACAGACAGACAGACAGACAGACAGACAGACAGACAGACAGACAGACAGACAGACAGACAGACAGACAGACAGACAGACAGACAGACAAGGAACTTTATTAAGGTCCTGAGGAGCCAGCCAGTGCAGTCCTACAGAAGAGATAAAATTTTATCGATGCAACACATAAACCGAAAGGGGGGAGGAAAGGTGCGCGCATATTCTAAAACACTTTAATTTATCTGCATTTTACCGCGAAGCTCTCTTGTAGTGGTGTCTCACGGCCACTTTTGATCGCGATCGGGCCTGATTCCGATCGAATTTTTCGATCACGACTGGCTCCCTTACGCAAGCTGCAGAAGGGAGCCCATCAATGTTGAGAAATTGGTTCCTGATCGAGCGAGATCGCGATCAGCAGTGCGCGATGTGCTCAGCTAGCCTGTGCCGTAGTAAGCGACGTCCGCAGAAAACTCCTAGCGGCTCCTTTGGCTGAGAAGTTAGGTCACGTGATCTAGCTTTGACCAACCACGTGCTAGATACGCAGCGTTGCGAGCTCGCGAAACTCAGGCGATTCGCCAGCGGAGAACTGCCGCTGTGAGGTAGTGAAAACTAGTCAGGTGGTGCATATGTAGCCACTTTTCCAAATTCGCTCAATAATGTATAACAATATCTAACAAAATACCGTAGAGCAGTGAAGACATCAAAGATCCAATCACTCAGACGTAAACAAGCGGCCAGCAGCATGACGTTGCATCTTCACCTGGCGGCTACCATAAGCGTGCGCAGGATTCCCCTTCAGGGGGGGGGGGGGCGCCCCCCTCCCTATTATGTCGATGTATGGGGCTGGCATTGCGCCACACCTCCCCCCCTCCCCCCCCCCGTGCGCACGCCTATGGGCTGCGTTAAGTGCATGGCGCATTTTGCATCTGTCTGAAGCGCTTCAATACATTTCAGCACTGACCACTGAGAGTTTGTCCTTGACCTTCTCGTTCCTCTCGTTGCTTGTTTCCGGCTTGTTGCGCATGTACTTCCAGACCAGAGGGCAGACGTAAGTAGGATCTACAACTTCCGACCCACGCCATTCTGCAAAACGTAAAGACAATATAATTTCTGCTATTTTACGTACCAAAACCACGACATGACTACGAGGCATGCAGTAGTGGAGCACTCTAGAAATTTCTGACGTCTGATGTTCCTAAACGTGCACTGACATCAGGCAGTACACATGCCTCTTTAGCATTTCGCCCGCATCGAAATGCGACCGCCGCGGCCGTAATCAAACCCGCTACTTTCGGGTCAGCAGCCGAGAACTGGCATGTTTTGTCTCGAGGAATGTAAATAGCAATATGTCACAGATAGCTTATGTGCATTAGAGATGCTTTAAGTGCCCGTAAAATAACTTCTTTTGTTGTATCAACATTACCATATTACGAAGAATAAGGTGAGACAGGCAAGGAAAAAAATTACATGGCCTGGCGCTTTAGTATATTTTTTTTCTTTTTTGCCCTTTTTTTTTGCCGAGAACGCATGCAACAACTACTGTTGCATGCGCTCTTATTCCGATGCTTTTCAATAAATTCGTGACACGAACATTCGGCTCCCTGAGCTCAGTATACAGCGCCCGGTGCTTTGTCGATGAAACATGCGGTTGTGTGATCCAAAGAATTGAGACGTATAAAAGACCTCGGAATACCCTAAGAGTCAGGGAAGCCTTAGTTATAATAAGGCCCCCTGTTATGATTTCGCTAACGCTTTTCTCGAGGAAATAGAGGTGTCTCTAACACTGGAGAGGAGCATGGGCACTTTCTGTTCCAAAATATGAATGCTGCTCCTACTGCAGTCTAGGCTTAAGTAAAAAAAAGTCACAGTTTCACCGCAAGGGTGAAGCAATGAATGCGATAGCAACAAATTGTAATGTTATACGAAGTGAGGCTGGCAGCTAACTCTTTTGGATCCAATCTCACGCAACTCTCGAAAACGCTGCTTTAAGAGCTTACGGCCGCTCCAGGGACACTGCTCACCACATTCTCTTCGCGTTGAAAGCGCAGCACGTAGAAGGGTACACCGGCCCCCCGTTGTCGGCCGCCGAGAAAGGGAGATAACGCGCGCGCCCGAGACACCGCGCTCGTAACATCGAAGGTCGCTCGAGGAACCCCCCCCTCGCGTCTTTTCACGCTCACGAACGACGGGTGGGGCCGGTTATATATATACATATACATATACGGCGAATGACGGCGGGGGACGCCGGCGACGCCGACGGCGAAAACCAGCCCAGAGTGTCCATATAATTGCTATCGCAATAAAAGTCAGAGTTTGGCGCCAAATTTTAATTACTGATTGAGGTCGCAATGCATCAGACGGTTGTATAATGCTGGGTCCACAGTTTTACAGGTTCAGTGTATCAGCTCGCGCAGGACAGGGTAGGTTGACGAGGTATGTCCTGCACTTAACATAGCTGACGATTATTATTATTATTATTTTAATTTTTTTTCATTTAATTACCCTAAGAGCCCGAAGTGGGCATTACATAAGGGGAAGGGGGGGGGGGGTTGTAGCAATTCATATGAACATCCCAAAAGTGTAGTAGAAACAAAAAAAAAAGTCACAGTTTCACCGCAAGGGTGAAGCAATGAATGCGATAGCAACAAATTGTAATGTCATACGAAGTGAGGCTGGCAGCTAAGTCTTTTGGATCCGATCTCACGCAACTCTAGAAAACGCTTGTTTAAGAGAATTCTCTTCGCGTTGAGAGCGCAGCGCGTAGAAGGGTACACCGGCCGCCCGCTGTCGGCTGCCGAGATGGGGAGAAAACGCGCGCGCCCGAGACGACCGCGGTCGTAAAATCGAAGGTCGCTCGAGAAACCCCCCCCCCCCTCGCGTCTTTTCACGCTCGCGAACGACGGGCGGGGCCGGTTGAACAGTTGGGGAGATCTTATCGCATGCGCCTCGGAGCGACGGAGATGCCGGCTCGTTTGATCGCCGCTTCAGCCGCGTTCACCGCTCCCGCTCGCCCGCTATTACCCGCTGGTAGAACGTACGATGTGTAGGGGTTCTTATCAATTTGGACTTCATACGCGACATGACGGCGACGGTGACGGCGACGGCAAAAACCCGTCGAGACTGTCTATATAATTGCTATCGCAATAATAGGTAAGTGCAATACTTCACATGGGTAGTACGACCTCATGTCAAGGTACAAGCATGCTGGTTGGCAAAGAGAACATGGAAATCGCTAGTAGTACACTGTTTCTCAAATTACGTCATCGTTCAGCATTTCCTACTTCATACAAAAAAAACTTACATCATGTGACTTGCACATTCAGACGTAACAATATGGTAAGGTTAGAACTTTTTTAAGGTAAAACATAATGATTAGTGCTTCAAGATTCTACTTTTCCGAACGCCTCATTTAGAGCGTCCTTGATGATAGCATGGCCACTTATTTCAGCTATACCTTTTTGGACACGATTCCGTTTTGAAATGGCTAGATGTACATGAAAGCTTTAAAAGGTTAGTACGTGCAAAAGGTTGTTCAACCTTAAATTTGTGGCTGATATGTGGCAAAATCTTTTTGGAGGGTAAGATGCACTCGCTTGGTGAAAAAGCTGATGGAAAAAGGTTAACAGGCATATTTTCTTTTAGTCTGCAATGGAAAAAGAACTATTATTATTATTATTATTATTATTATTATTATTATTATTATTATTATTATTATTATTATTATTATTATTACTATTATTATTATTATAAGTAGTAGTACTACTAGCAATAGTAGTAGTAAGCATTAAACGCTAAATAAATTACCAAGCATTACGTCATGCGCGTGCACAACACGACGAGATCCCGCTTGATGTGTTCCTGTTCTAAGAACACATTGAGTCTGAGAAAGAGGCTCCATCTTCACTCTCACGGCCTTTAAGACGCGCGGAGGCACCGCAAACGAAGCGACCAGCCATCTCATTTCGCTCAGCCTTTCCAAGTACCGCAGAGAACTTGCAGGATAGAGTGCGCACTACCTTTTACGAGCGTCGCTTCGCGGAGCAATGGCCCCGCCGCTCACAGTCGCGCATGGTTAGATGAGCATGACACACACTAACGCCTCCCTCTTACATTTTCGATTTGTTAAGTTCATACCGATGGCTAAGTCGTCCTCTATAATTTTCTCGTTAATTTTCGTGAGGAAAAGCTTCCTTCGAGACAGCATGTACAATGACCGTCACACATCATCGTATTTGAGTGGTGAACACGCCTGAACTGGGTACCGATGCTTCAACGTACGTACTATCACCCCATGCACCCCCCCCCCCCAGGAACTTCTTGGCATAGCCACGAGCTATTTCTTTTTTCATGTGTGTGAGTATGTTTTATGTGTGCGTGTATATACACACATGCAATACTGAAAATTTTCCCACCCCTATACCCTCCCTGCCTTACTATACCAGTGCCGTACGCGTAAGTGTGCTTACCGAAGGCCAGGCTCACGGCTAATGAGACGATCAGATGCACGACGAATCCGACGAAGGCAACCCACATAAACGAAATGTGGTAGAGCTGGTAAATCCCACTGCGCACAAAATGCAGAAGCAATAGAACGTTCTGAAAGGGCTGTCTAGAAAAATTCGTTGATGCATTGTGTGGGAACCAAGCACGCCGGTTATCCAGAGATAGCACCACATGTTGCGCAGTGGCGCTGCGCGTGGCCCACCTGCGCGCTTTGCGAAGCAGTTTGTGAAACTGAAGCAGAGCACCTAATTTCTGTGTAGTTTTCTTTCACCATACCATTTTTACAGTGTTTAGCTTACCAATTACTTTACGCTACCGAATTCGCAAAAGTTACGACAATATAGCATGTAGGCAACACTGTAAGGCATCCATGTTCATTTAACCCGTATTCAAGTATCTACCGAGTTTCTTTTCCTCCTTTCTTTTTGTCTTCTGAACAGCCCGGCGCAATTCACCCATTGGTGTGGAATTAACTTAAGAAGTGGACAAAATACGCGCAGGAGAAATATCCATTTATCTATCTTTGATATATTCTGAATTTATGCAATTTTATCCGCATGACATTGAAGTATTGTACGTTCAGCATACGACTTCAGGCCTTCGAGGCACGACTTAGTGGTCGTTTCTGGTGTAAGCACTACAGCTCTATTTTTCTAGACCCTCATTTGTGAAGTGTCACAGCTAATAGATAATATTAGTGAGCAGAGAGGACAACTACGCTTAGTACAAGGCCCGACCAGTCTAAAGAAAAGATTACATTATTTTGTTTGCCAAACGACGACAGTTGACTGAACGAAGTGATGAGAGTTAGGCCGGGCTTATTGTGACCCTACAACAAGCGTAGCTACTATTTTACGAAGCGTTCTTCGTCTTGGCGCAATAGAACTTCAACACAGAGGTAGATAGATTAGTGTGCATGCCAAGGGGCCGACCAACCTTGGCCACGGAGGCGACTCGTATGACCCGGATGTGATCGTCTCGTTGAAATGCGAGCAACCAGCGGTGGTGGTGGGTAGAGTGTACGGCTTCCTCGGGTACAAAATAGATCCGAGTGCCATCCAGCCGGATATGATTATCGACACCAAAGTTCCAACGATGGCACCCTGCATAGTTTATATTGCTACGTACCGATCCCATAAATGCAGCATACAAAATGTGCACTATTTGATTCTTTGGTAAGCAGGAAAAGGGGCCGCATTTTCTTTAATAAATTCAGAATATTCAAACTACTGGTTACAAGTCGTCAAGTGCAAGTACAGAACATAAGTTATTGTGTGCTGGAAGTAAGGCTGGTACAACGGATACTCGTAATTTCGTATCGACCTTTTACAAACAAAATCAAACATTTCGTGCGTAAACTACAACAATAAGAACAAGAACAAATTATTCTTCTAACTATAGCGCAAGATGCAGGGCTCAGGCCCGTGTATAACGCACTCTTAAGTTCTTAAGAAATGACAGCCTTCAAGAACATTACTGTGTACACGTCATCGGTAATGCTGCCTACATCCCTGCCTTCTCCCTTTCTATTTCCTTCCCTTCTTCCTGGTTACGAACTGCATTAGCAGAGCAGCTGTTTCAGAGTTAGCAGTTCACATATATTAAATATATGACGCTGTCAATAAAACTTACCGAACTAAAGTAACGAGCCGCCGAATAAGGCCAGTCATTGCACAAAAGCCCCCACGTACTTGCTTGTAATGAGTGGGCTGATATTAAGTGAGCCTTAAATCGCTTGGTGGTTTCATCTTACCTTTTTCTTGCAGCAGGGAAAAAGGAAGCCCAAGACAAATACTGCGACCATCGGCCCACACAAGGCACCTGACAGGGATGAGGCAGCCTGCGTTCGCGGAAAGAGAACCATAATTGAGGATGAGGAGAATGCATGCCTTCCATATGATTTAGTTCGCCGACGCGCCCTTCTTGCAACTTTTTTTTCTTTCCCACTAATTCCGGCTACCTCAATCTCCTTAAAGAACTTAATAATATGTGGGGTTTTACGTCCCAAAACCACGATATGATTATGAGGGACGCCGTAGTGGCGGGCTCCGGAAATTTTGACCATCTGGTGTTCTTTAACGTGCACTGACATCGCACAGTACACGCCGGATGTATAAATAAATGTTATTTCTCTCTCTCTCTCTACCATTTCGCCTCCATCGAAATGCGACCGCCGTGGCCGGGATCGAACCCGCGACCTTCGGGTCAGCAGCCGAGCACCCTAGCCACTGATCCAGTGAGGCGGACCCTTAACGAAATTCAAGTGCAGCCAGAAAAGTAAGTGTTCAGAATAACCCAACCACGAAAAGTTGACCAATTGGTCATGACAGCGCTGTCTTACAATCAGTAAAGTGCACTTCGTAGAAAAAGTGATAGGTACAAGAACGTTCAGTTTTCTATGTATGTAATTAAACAAGCAACGAATTAGTAATAAGCACGTTCCCACATTTTATGCCACATACACCGTAAAAAAACTGACATTTGCTGATACCCAAAAGTCGTCAGCATCAGTTGACTTCCTAGCCTCATCAATAACCATAAGAGTATAGCATTAAATAAATTACGATAACTTCGAATTCGTTCGGGCGCGTGCTTACCTGTACAATGGATTCCATAGTGCCGACGAGAAATGCGACTGTTATAGAAAGAAGTCCGTACGAAGCAGCTGGAAATGGCAATATTTCAACACGGTTAATTTACTATACTGAATAAAATTAGTAGGAATGGCATACCAGTGAACTTGGTTATCCGCAAAGCAGTTGCTTCAGAGGACTTTATCCAAGGGCGCATGAAGTCCTCCCACGTCACTGCCGCTAGAGCATTGTACCCGGATGACAGCGTACTGGAATGTAAAGAACTGTAGTTGGTCTCGAGGTATTGCGATTTTTCACAGAAACAGTCAGCTAAATACTTACCCCCATCCCGTCGGGCTGCAGAAAAAGTTATAGTTATGTAAATTATTCAATTCCTTATTGGCACATACTGCGACGATCTCACGACGCACGTTTAGAGCACCTTGTCAGCGGCAATTTTTAACAGCGAAGTTGTATAGGCCTACGTTCTGGTGGATCGCGTCGGCGGCCAAAATAGGCGTAGAATAACAGTTTTCGGCAGACCAATGAACTAGACTAATCCGGAGTTCGTGCGTCGCAAAAATGAACATGGCGTAAAAGTGAACATAAAGTGCATGATTTCGCCTACATGGAAAAATTACGGGAGCAATTTTGCCGTAAGGGCAAGACCACTTGCACAAGAAACGAACGTCAGACCATTTTTCTACTTTCAGGTTTCATTTTGGGATGGCTGTTGGCAGTATGCCTCATGCGCAAGAGTAACACCGGAACATGCGGTGTATATGTGTATTTATTCTCTCAGTATAGTCAATAATGATAGCACATAAATTCACTGCAGCAATATTCACAATAACAGACCCACCATATTAAGAGCTTCGCTAGCCTCTACATCCACAGCAGTATAAGGGCCCTGAAGTATTTCGTGTTTTTCTTTTTTTTCGTGACTAAGCATATGTCCCGCGGAGTAGCGGTGACTCATGCCTTTCGGGCTGGAAACCGTGACAACCACTGAAGCTGATATGAGAGGTTGTATAACGCATAAGGTATGATGGGTACTGCAGGTATTTTTATTAAATGTTGATTTTCGTAAGAGCAAAATACCAGACATGTTAAACAAATTCCACTAACTTCTAGCGTCCAGAGGTCGTCAAGCTGCAATGCGGCCAATATCAGAGGTCATTCATTTCTTACTTCTGTTGTTACCTGTCACACCCACACGTTTCAATGCATCTCCGGCTCTCGATATTTCTGTTACGTCTGTACAGCCGCTTGTGGCTGTAGACGGTTTATTAAAGTACAGGAAACATAAACAAGTTCAGAAGCGTAGCCCAGGCGTTGGAGTCACTCCTGGCCAGCGTTCGACACAAGGCTCGCGCTCGTGCCACAGCGCCAGTACAGTCGCGCGCGCACTTCGTTGTTATCGTCTTCTAAGGCGACATGTCACTCTTCCTCCCTTAGACGAAGTCTCCATAGCGGTTTGGAGGTCGCCTAACCTCTGGCGGTCGCAGTTGCCGAGTGGTCACTGCCTGTGACGTCGACGGTTGCGAGGGAGTGTCGTCCTGCATCTCGGGCGAGTCAGGCGGTTGAGCAGCTGAGCTCGACGGCGTCTCTTCTGGCGTTGCGTCCAAGAGATCATCAGCTGCGCTCCAATCTGTCCGCGATTGGGTTGTTTGTCCGGTCTGACTCGTTTTCCTCATGTGATTGAGGTGACGCCGAACCTTTCCTTGGCCGCTTTTTACAAGCCAGGATCGTGGTCCGACGCGGTGCAGTATTTCACCTTCAATCCAATCTGGCTTTTTCAAAAACTGCCGGATAAGCACTCTATCCCCTATAGCGAAGCGGCGTGATTTTTGCAATGCCTCCTGGCTCTCAGGAATCTGCTTATCGGCCTCCCGCTTGAGAAGATCGAGATGGCAGGGCAATTCTCGTCCGAACATCGCTCTCGCAGGTGTCATTCCTGTGGCAGTGTGTATCGTAGTGTGTTGCCGATACAGAAATCTTGCAAGTCGGCACTGTATGGACTTGTCTGCATCCCTCAACAGCGCTCTTTTCAGCTCCGCCACATAGCGTTCTGCCTGGCCGTTTGTTGCCGGGTGGTACGCTGGTGAGGTTGCAGCCTGTATGCCGTTCGACGCATAGAACTGCTTCACCTCGTTGGAGATGAATGCTTTTCCGTTGTCGGAGATGACCTTTCGGGGAATGCCGAACGTTGCAAAGAGGCTTCGGAGCACGTCGATAACAGCCGCGGATGTTGCTTGCGTCACGTGCCGGACTTCCACCCACTTTGTGTATGCGTCCACAACAACCAAGTAGGTGCGTCCGAGTAGTGGCCCCGCGAAGTCAACGTGCACCGTGTTCCATGGTGTCTGGGGACGGTCCCAGGTAGGAATAGGAGCTTTGGGTGGGCTCTTTTTGCGTTGATTGGCACTCACGGCACTGTCGCGCCGTTTCCTCGATCACCTTGTCAATTCCGGGCCACCATACGTAGCTCCTTGCGCACTTCTTCATGGCTACCATGCCCCTGTGACCAGCATGCAGAAGTGCCAGAACATGGGATCGTGCTGAGCTCGGTATGATCACTCGGGATCCAAGTGTGATGCACTCGCGATGAAATGCTAGTGCGGTCGCTCGTCGTCGGTAAGGAGTAAACTCATCTCCAGTGAGTTTCTCCACTGTGCCATCCTGCATTGCCTTGTACAACCTCTGCAGGATGCTGTCTTGTTGTGTAAGGCGTGCTATCTCGGTAGCAGTCAACGGAGGTCTCGATAAAGCTTCGAACAGTAGTACGTCGCCTGGAGGCCAGGGTTCATCGAGACGTTCTTGTAATGGCAAACGGCTCAACGCATCCGCGTTTTGATGGTTCTTGCCATGCCTGTAGATTATGCTGTAGTCATACGCCGATAACTTTATGCACCATCTGGTCATCCGTGGAGAAAGGACTTGAGCCGTTGGCTTTTGTGGACCCAGTATGCCGAGCAGTGGTTGGTGGTCAGTGACGAAAGTCACCTTTCTTCCCGCAATATACTTGTGGAACTTGTGGGCTGCAAACACCACAGCAAGGCCTTCTCTGTCCAACTGAGCATAATTGCGTTCTGCCGGCCCTAGCGTCCGAGATGCAAAAGCGATTGGCGCCTCTCTATTCTGGTCATCACGTTGAGACAGAACAGCTCCTATGCCATATGGTGAAGCGTCACAAGAGACAAGAAGCTCCTTCTGTTCGTCGTAGTGTGCCAGTACGGTCTGACTGAGCAGCAATGCCTTAAGCTTGTCAAATGCTTCTTGATGCTTTGTCTCCCATCTCCACGTGGCATCCTTCTGAAGAAGCTGGTAGAGACAGCTGGCAACTGTTGCCCTGTTTTTCAAGAATCTGTCATAGAAAGCCAGCATCCCGAGAAAGGATTGAAGCGCTTGTTTGCAGTTTGGTGCTG
Source organism: Rhipicephalus appendiculatus (assembly GCA_030522465.1). Taxonomy (NCBI): domain Eukaryota; kingdom Metazoa; phylum Arthropoda; class Arachnida; order Ixodida; family Ixodidae; genus Rhipicephalus; species Rhipicephalus appendiculatus. The sequence continues at coordinate 3,696 of JALIZH010029062.1, read as the reverse complement.
GAGCGTCCGTTATGGCTCGAACTTTCTCTTCGTTAGTGTGGACGCCTGTCTCGTCGATTCGGTGTCCCAGAAAAGCAACTTGTCGCACCGCAAAGCAGCACTTGTTTTTGCCGAGGCGCAGGTTGTACTTCCGTAGCCTCTTCAGCACTTCTTCCAGTCTCTCGGCGTGTTCCGTGGCGTCTTTCCCACTGATGATCACGTCATCTAGGTATGCGCACACGCCTGTGATGCCAGACAGCATAGTCTCCATAAAGCGTTGGAAAATGGCTGGAGCTGCAGAAATTCCGAAAGGCAATCTCTTGACCTTGTATAGTCCTTTCAGCGTGTTCAGGGTCAATACCTCTGCTGTCTCTGGCGTCACGTGAAGTTGCTGATACGCTTGTGCTAAATCCAGGGTGCTGAAGACCTTGCCTCCCCTCAAGTGGCTGAGCACTTCATCAGTTGTGGGAAGTGGGTAGTCTGCCTTCTTTGATACCTGGTTCACTGTGCAACGGTAGTCGCCGCATATTCGCAACGAGCCATTTTTCTTTCGAACCAGTACGAGAGGCGTTGCCCAATCCGAATGCTGCGCTGGCTCGATTATGCCTTGACTTTGCAATCGATCCAATTCAGCTTCTACAGCTGACCGCAGCGCGAAAGGAACTGGCCGTGCTTTTAGGAACTTTGGTTTCGCTCCTTCCACGAGGTCTAGTTGTACCGCAGGACCGATGTGTCCTGAGATGTCCTCGTCGAATACAGATTTGTACTTGTCGAGAAGCTTCGAAACAAGTTCATCGTCGGATACATCATTGATGCCCGTGATCTGTATACCCAGGTGAGGAAACCAGTTTCGTCCAAGGAGGTTACAACCTGCTCCCTTGATGACAACAAGTGGTAATGTCATGGTCTTGTTTCTGTGCGTAACAATCACCGTTGCACATCCGAGAACTCGAAGAGACTGTCCTGACCATGTGCGTAGGAGAATGTTGTCAGTCCGAAGCCGTGGTGGATCATCTGTCCACGTAGCTTTGAACGTGACCTCACTGATGAGTGTGCAGGCTGCACCCGAGTCGACTTCGAAATCCAAGAACTTGCCATGTACGCGTAGCCGAGTCATGACCTTCTGCGTGCTGGACGCGTTGATTAAGGTGTTGAGCTCGTAAAGGGCCACGTCTGGTGAGTCCTGCTGAGTCGTCCCTGGTGCTGAGGCAGCTGTCGAAGTTCCTTGTTGGGGATATTCGATGCTATTGCTCGTTTTTGCCTCTTTCCGCTTTTTCAGGCAGGCCTTTTCAATGTGTCCGCGTTTCTTGCAGTACTTGCAGGAGGCTGTCTGGAACTTGCAAGTGTCCGGATTATGTTGCGCGTTACAACGCCAACAGCGTTGTTTCTTCTTTTGGGCAGAGGTACTCGAGTGACCTTGGTTGTCTATCTTGCATGTACTTGTGCAGGATTCGTGAATCTCTTTAAATTCGGTTTTCACGTTCTTCTGGTCTTCGACGGCGTTTTCAGCTCGCAGTGCGAGGTCGAAAGCTTTCTTGAACGTCAAGTCCTTTTCTGCGAACAGCCGTTGCTGGACCTGCTCGTTCCGAAGACCGCAAACGAAACGATCACGCAGCATGACGTCCATAGGCAGCATTGTCGGATTCGCCGCAGTGTCTGCGCTTGTCCCGAAATTGCAATCTGCTGCTAGCTTCTTGAGCGCCGTGACGTAATCACTGACCGTTTCGTCGTGCCGTTGGTCACGTCGCTGGAATCGTGCCCTGCAGAAGACCTCAGACGGTTGTGGATCGAAGTGAGCCTTGAGCATCTCGACTATGTCCTCGTAGCTCACTTGGTTGGGCTGCTTGGGTTGAACGAGGGCGCAGACGATGTCATAAGTCTGTTCCCCGCACAGCGTTAGCAGATGAGCACGTTTCTTCGATGCGTCCGTAATGTCGTTAGCCTCGAAGAAGAACTGTAGCCTCCCATACCAGGATCTCCAGGAGCCGGAGCTGCCGCTGAATTCGGGTAGCCGACCAAAGTCGGGCGTCGCCATGTCGTTTCCTTGACGTCGGTGGAGTGCCGATGAGTCCAGTCTTCCTCGTCGCCAACTGTTACGTCTGTACAGCCGCTTGTGGCTGTAGACGGTTTATTAAAGTACAGGAAACATAAACAAGTTCAGAAGCGTAGCCCAGGCGTTGGAGTCACTCCTGGCCAGCGTTCGACACAAGGCTCGCGCTCGTGCCACAGCGCCAGTACAGTCGCGCGCGCACTTCGTTGTTATCCTCTTCTAAGGCGACATGTCAATTTCATTGCGGCAAGTGGCGAAACGGTGTGATTTCCTAGCGGACAATAGTTTACTTTGTTAAATATACGTATTTCTGAAAGACCTCGGCATATGATGCAGCCGTTCTCTGTCACGTACCAATCTTCCGGCGAGAAATTGCATAACTCTCGTTTACCCAATAGCCATAAAGTTCGCAAAGCAAAATAGAAAAAGAGCTTAAACCACGTCCTACGAAACTCTAACGAATTGCGCATTCAGATTCTTTCTGTAACCTCTAATGACCGGATGCACATTGTAACATGCTGTTTCGCATATCCCTAACAATTGCAGGCTTCGAGCTATGACACCGCCAGCGCGGTTGCTTCATCTGCAGTAATACAGCAATAGTGTCAAATACAACACCACATATGGACCCTCCCTAACAGCTGCAGGAAACGAATTCCGCGAAGCTGCAGGAAACCATTGAAGCATATGACAGGATGCAAGCTACGGAGTGGTTACAAAATACATGAAAGCCTTTTTAGATGTGAAGCATCTTATGGCGAAGCTTAATCCGGTGGTGGTGGTGGTGGTGGTGGTGGTGGTGTGCCGGCGTGACCACCCTTACTGCGCATGCGCAAACCTTTAAAAAAAATAAAAAAATAAAAAAAACCTCCTCTCCCCCTCTCTCTCTCCTCTAGGCATCCCTCCCCGCGGCAACCACACCCTCACTGCGCATGCGCCTCCCCTCCCTCTCTCCCCTCCTACGCTCCCCCCTCTCTCCTCTAGGGCATCCCTCCCCCGCGCTCCCACTGCGCATGCGCGTCCCCCCCTCTCTCTCCTCTAATACGCTCCCCCTCTCTCCTCTAGGCATCCCTGCCCACAGCGTCCACACCCCCACTGCGCATACGCGCCCCCCTCTCTCTCCTCTCCTACGCTACCTCCCCTCTCTCGCCTCGAGACGCCGACGCAGGCAGCGTCTGCTAGCGAGTTTCTTGGTTGAAAAAACCGACTGCTCGCGCTGCACAACCGTTCATTGTCCATCCCGTATATATGGCAATGGATCTTGACCTCCAATGTGGTGCCGGTGGGATATTTCTCCTGTGCGTTGTTGAACAATAAAAATTCGCAGCGTGCGCGTTAACTAAAAAGCCGACTGCGGGTCTCTGTGTCCAGTCGGAGTCTTCTGTCTCTCATTGCCCATTAGCAGCGATTGGCATGTTCCAGTAGGAAACACCGCTCCATCACTGCGTGCTTTGCGCCTCCTCAGTTTTCTCTCCTGCGCAACGCTGCGATAGCGCCAGCGTCAACGCCACCGCCAGTGTAAGCGTTAGCGCCCGCTGCTTCACATCTACACATGGTTCCCTTTAGCGGGAGATGGTGTAATTTTTTAAGATCATGATCAACCTTTTGGTACACCCGACGTGAGAAATGGGGCCGTCATTCGGAGTAGTTGCGGCGGCGCGACACTC
>JALIZH010029061.1:0-18437 GCA_030522465.1 Rhipicephalus appendiculatus | reverse complement strand
GCTTGTGCACTTGCCGAGAGTGCTGTGTATCCACCGTTCGCCAGGATCATTTCGGTGTAGGTGCCGCTTTGTAGTTGAAGCACATCGTAAAGTGCACTTGGCGTCGTCCCAAACATGAGGAGTATTAAATATTGCGTGAAAGCACCATTTTAGCGACTCTGCGATAAACGAAGTTTTGCATTGTTGTTAGGTGTCTAACTGCGGCGCCGTTGTTATCGGTTATGCGACGAGCCTTAATTGTGCTTGAGATTACATTTTATTGTACATTCCTGGTCCCACTACAGCGAAATATTTGTGTCTAGTAAATTTTGACATTTCGGTACTTATATTGTACCTTAAAAACAACAGAAAATGAAATGACACGAAGGTGATTAAACTTGAGTCGCCGAGCGCAATTTTAACATTGGGCGAAATTTATACAGATACACCCGTGTGCTTAGATTTGGGTTCGCTTTAAAACATCCAGATGGTCAAAATTAATCCAGACGGCGTGCCTTACGCTTATGTCGTATCATTTCACGCAAAACGTAATTTTTTTTTTCTTTTTACAATGTCTTGAGCACTTTTCTGGCGTTGTCATAGACTGACGGAAAATTGGACATTATTCGCTCGAAAAAAAAAGCTTTTGTCCCGTCAAATAATTGAACCTTTGTTGCATCACTGTCATGCAGATAATCAATCGAAGAAAGCTGCGTGCTGAACTGTTACCTTTTTGTACTGTTATTGGAGTAAGAACAAACGCGCTAAAGCGCTGCCAGCCACGTAACTTTGCTGAATAAACTTATCAACTGTCCTACGTCCATTTCACGGAGAAATGAATAATAAAAAATGCGTATGCCTATTCGCGGTTATTTCAGCTCATTGCCCAAGAATATGGTATTTCTTTCTTTCTCATTTTTTTAGTATCCAAGACCAGCATGCATGAAGCAAAGGATAAATTATGTCGCACTACAGCAGTGCGAAGTAGGCGGGACACCAGCTCAACACTAACAAATAAAAATACAAGAAACGTGACATAGTGCGAAAACGCAGACAGTCGCCAAGCGCGAACATCCATTTCAATGGCAGATTGCGTTTCTCTCACACGTGATAATAACGTTCGGCGAGCTTCGTGCATCCATTCGGCAATTGATGACATATATATTACGAGCAGGCAGCAGTCAGCGCATTTTATTTGCCGACAATCGGCTCACACCGCTCACAAAAACGTGCCGCTGCGTACATTTGTATGCGAGCTGCCGGCCGCCTATCCACACTAGCGCGGTGACGGTGCTGTCGCCTGTAGCCCGATCTCGGGGGCGAATACTCGCCGAACTTGGAACCACGCTGTTCACACGCTGGCTGCTGTCTCCTGCCCAAGTGGTTCCAGACGCCACCATTCATTAGATGCGTGTCTGCATGTAGGCCGCAGCTGCGTATTTTAAGAGTGCAAAAGAAATTAAATTAATGGTTGTGCAACAACAATTATACTACCTTCTCTTGGTAAACTTCCTTGAAATTTATCTGTAAGAGTAAATTCTCATTCAGCATATTGCACCTTAGACCGACTTTATGTGTATGCACATACACAGCAATTTACGTCGAAATTAATGTCACTGCCCTTTAAAAAAAACTTTCCCATCTGTGTGTGGATGCGAAGCAGCGGGGAGATAATTAGCTTGGGCGGGAGGAACGTCGCCGCTCCCGTTTCACGGCAGCGGTCCGGGCACTCATCGCGGCGCTGCACAGGAGAGAGAATGAGGCGCATGCGCTCCGTCATTTTCATACCACGGAACTACCGTGGCGCCCCCCAGCGGAGTATGCAGCTGTCGCATCACCTGTCGCGCGCGCTGCTCCGTAGAGGATTCCTATACCTCGCGACAACTTTCTGGGGCAGCACAGCCAAAGCTACGTGGGCGGAGCTTCTGCACATGTGTTACTACGCCAAGTAGTCCGTTTGCGGGCAATTTCGGTTTCGGTTTCGCAAGCGCATACAACATGTATGTTTTCGCACGAACATCCAATGTTTATGATGTTATTTTTGAAATGGTGTATTAAAAGATAGGTTATATGCAGCTTTAATCGAAAGCTATGACAAGCCTTGAAATACTTATGAACGCAGCAGTGAAAGAAAAAGAGATGGAATCATTGCTGTGTTCTTCTACGAATTCCAACATAACGCTCACCTGCCAGCGGTTCAAGCCCGCGTGTAAAGTGAGCACCATACAGTCATGCTTGCATTTTTTTTCAAAGCAATAAAATATTCTTTATTGCTAAGGAACGCAGGAAGCAACTTTATTGAAGCGGTCAGATTTATTTTTGAAAAAAAAAGGGGGGGGGGGCACAGCCGAGCAGGAACTTTGTGATAGGAAATTCAACGCAATGGCAAGAAACCGCGTCCTAAATTTCGGTGAATACAGAGCCGTTACCCTCGTTTTCATTCTTTTGGGGACGCAAGAACTTTCTGGAGACGCTCACGTTATTTTGTTTGCGGACGCGAAGGCATCGATGGGTCGCAGATATCTTGGCAACGACCGGTCACAGGCGGGCGTCTCACGTTCTTGAAACCACGGCCGTGGTAAATCCAAGCGGGTGAAACGCACTCCTTACTCGGTCAAGAACGCTGTTTTGGCAGTCAGCCGCATAATAGACATAAACGCGTTTGTTGCGCAGGCGAAGATTTCGCACTGGTGATTTCATCCTGAAAATCGCTGTCGTCGCAAAGCACCAAGAACCACTCCCGCCGTAGACGCCGACGGATACGATGTTACAGTACGCGATCTTTAGCGTCGTTGTATCAGCAATATAAGGCAACCGAACTACCAACCACGTATGGAACGCAATTTATGAAAAGGGTCATTGTTTTTAGGTAGAGTTTCCATTCGCAATTTTGCTTTCAAGCAGCTGGTCTTGCTGAAGACTGACAGGTCGCCGGTGTCATTTTCAAGGTGGCTATCACGATGAGACACCCACTTGCGCTGACGGTATCACTCGCACACAACTTCTTTCTCCGCGATACGGGGAACAAAATATTTGACGACGCACAGCTGTCTTCTTTTCTTTCTGCTCGATGAATACAGATCACCTAACGAACACGCACTCATCCTCGCTCACAAGCCACGATGTGAAGTTGCTGCCACCGAAAGACGCCATCGTTGTTTACCGGGGCAGGAAAAAAGGTGAAATGACACCAGAAAACCAGAAAACTAGAAACAGCAAAAAAACGAAACTCCCGCACGGAATAAGCTTTCGTGATAACAATGCGAATTATCTTGAACATAATAACTACATCTTTTGTTTTCATGTTTTCTTTTAAGCTACGTAATATATAAATGTGAGCGTTCGCAGACTACATGCAGAAGCGTAGTAAAAAAGTGCGTGATTCGGCTTCGTAGCTTTGGCTGTGCTGCCACAGAAAGTTGTCGCGAGGTATAGAGGAGAGAACGGGGAGAACCATAGGAGAGGAGAGAGAGGGGGGAGGGGACGCGCATGCGCAGTGGGACGCGGGCGCCGCTCCGTAGAGTAGAGGATTCCTAAAGTAGAGAAAGGGGGGTGAGCGTAGGAGGAGAGAGAGGGGGAGGGGACGCGCATGCGCTGTGGGGGGTGTAGGACGCCGGACGCGGGGGGCCGCTCCGTAGAGTAGAGGATTCCTAGAGGAGAGAAAGGTGGTGAGCGTAGTAGAGGGGGGAGGGGACGCGCATGCGCTGTGGGACGCGGCGACAGACACCACCTGCCTAGCCATTGCTAAGCAGCCACTCTGTGCTCGCGGCCATGACTCTGATGACTGTTATAGTGAATGACGGCCTTCATATTACTACAGTGTTCTGGTTCGCATAATGGGTGCTTCCCTACTTCATGAAAGTGGCCGGACGCGGGACAGACGCGGGACGGACATAGCCCCGAGCATAAGATGCTTCGCATCTAAAACGCAACAGGGATGTGCGTTTCTGCTTACACGACGGGAAAATCGACAAGCGTGATCGCCCGCGCCTGCATATGTCACCGACCTAAAAACGAGGTCGGTCCACGCCCGTATTCCGACCAAGCTCAAGTGGCGTTGCCAGAAGGCAAACCTACTACGTCGGGCCAAGCGCAATGGCCGACCTACTGCCGATCTGGTCAATGGCCAGTCACGGGCCGACCACTTTTTTTGAGGGTAGCGGCTTGGACTTGTTGGAAATTCATGACAGTATACTACTAGAGCGAGAGAGAGAGAGGACAGCGCAGTGTGGCGTCCTCTTTCTTGTATGTGTGTTCTCGCGCTAGTGGCAGTAGTAGTACATACCTTTTCACAGGAGCACTCTCGAACCAGCGAGCTGTAGGGTAGAGGGTGTGTTTTCAGTGTTGCTATCGTGCCTTGGGCTGCGTGTACGTGTACTCTCGGTACGCTCGCATGTAGTATGTGTAATGGGCGCCTCTCTCCGATAAAAAGTGGCTGTCGTGGCAGGAAATTGTGCGTATTAGAACAACAGATCATCTCCATCCCTGTGTCGTGTGGGGGCACGAACACTCAGAGCAAGAGGAACATTTTAGGTATATGCGTGTGTCTGCAGCACACTATGCCACGCGATGAGTGTAGGTGTGATATGTGCGCGCTGCATCGCTTTCCGTCGTCGCCTGAATTGCGACATATAGATGGCTTCAGTAAATCGAAAGAACTTCCGTGTGTCACGATCATCACGCCTCTGTTCACGGCACTGCGTTGGCGGCAAGAAAACGGACGAGAACAACGTGCTCGTGCTTGGATACCAAAAAAAAAATCACAGCATATCCGCGGAGTGAATGATGATGAGTGGGCGAAGCTCCGGAGGTACATCATCAAAGACGTGACGGTGGTGGGTTGCATGTGGTCAAACGATATGCATGTGAGACCATATCGCGATGCCATGTGTTGTATGGCATCGCGATCGTCATCGTCATCTGCGTCATCGTTATGACGCATAGTGGGTACATTCCATGTGGTGTGCCGTGATGACAGCGTCATCGTCATCACACAGGGAGATACTGCTGGTTACGCAGTATCTCCCTGTGTGCTGCTTACGCAGTTACGATGTGCATGTGAGACCATATCGCGATGCCATGTGTTGTATGGCATCGCGATCGTCATCGTCATCATGGCACAACACATTCCATGTGGTGTGCCGTGATGGCAGCGTCATCGTCATCACGCAGGTGGCTACTACAAACGTGGGACGCACGACCCACGGCATAAGGAGCTTCGCCCCTAAAGTTACAGCATATCCGCGGAGTGAATAATGATGAGTGGGCGAAGCTCCGGAGGCACATCATCAAAGACGTGATGGTGGTTGGTTGCATGTGGTCAAACTATACGCATGTGAGAGCATATAGCGATGCCATGTGTTGTATGGCATCGCGATCGTCATCGCCATCAGCGTCATCGTTATGACGCATAGTGGGTACATTCCATTTGGTGTGCCGTGATGGCAGCGTCATCGTCATCACACAGGGAGTTGCTGCTGGTTACGCAGGTGGCTACTACGTACTACAAACTACAAGGGACGCACGACCCACGGCAAAGACGTGATGGTGGTTGGTTGCATGTGGTCAAACGATGTGCATGTGAGACCATATCGCGATGCCATGTGTTGTATGGCATCGCGATCGTCATCGTCATCACGGCACACCACATGGAATGTGGTGTGCCGTGATGGCAGCGTCATCGTCATCACGCAGGTGGCTACTACGTACTACAAACATGGGACGCACGACCCACGGCATAGGGAGCTTCGCTCCTAAAAAAAAACTCCCCATCTCCCGCTAAAGGGAACCATGTGTGGATGCGAAGCAGCGGGGAATTAGCTTGAGCGGGAGGAACGTCGCCGCTCTCAATTCACGGCAGCCGTCCGGGCGCTCATCGCGGCATTGCACAGGAGAGAGAATGAGGCGCGCGCGCTCCGTCATTTTTATACCGACGTATACCGTGGCACCCCCAGTCGTGCGCGCCGCTCCGTAGAGGATTCCTAGAGGAGAGAACGGGGGGGGACCGTAGGAGAGGGAGAGAGGGGACGTGCATGCACTGTGGGGGTGTGGGACGCGGGAGCCGCTCCGTAGAGTAGAGGATTCCTAGAGGAGAGAGGACGCGCATGCGCTGTGAGGATGTGGGACGCCGGGAGCCTCTCCGTAGAGTAGAGGATACCTAGAGGAGAGAGGGGGGGAGAGGACGCGCATGCGCTGTGGGACGCCGGAGTCGGTCCGTTGAGTGGATGATTCCTAGAGTAGAGAAAGGGGGTGAGCGTAGCAGAGGATAGTGGGAGGGGACGCGCATGCGCTGTGGGACGCTCCGTAGAGTAGAGTATTCGTGGAGGAGAGAAAGGGGGTGAGCGTAGGAGAGAGAGGGGACGTGCATGCGCTGTGGTGGTGTGGGACGGACTAAGCCCCCCTCCAAACACATGCAAGCAAGATCAAGGAATGGGGTCAACCTGGGCGACAGACACCACCTGTCTAGCCATTGCTAAGCAGCCTCTCTGTGCTCTCGGCCATGACTCTCATGACTGTGATAGGGTTGACGGCCTTCATATTACTACAGTGTTCTGGTTCACCTAATGGGTGCTTCCCTACTTCATGAAAGTGGCCGGACGCGGGACGCGGGACGGGGGAGGCTTGGACAGAGCCCCGAGCATAAGATGCATGCTTCGCATCTAAAAAAAACTTCCCCATCTCCCGCTAAAGGGAACCATGTGGGGATGCGAAGCAGCGGGGAGCTTGAGCGGGAGAAACGTCGCCGCTCTCGTTTCGCGGCAGCGGCCCGGGCGCTCATCGCGGCGCTGCACAGGAGAGAGAATGAGGGGCGCTCCGTCATTTTTATAGCGCGGAACTACCGTGGTGCCCCCCAGCGGAGTATGCAGCTGTCGCACCACCTGTCGCGCGCCGCTCCGTAGAGGATTCCTAGAGGAGAGAACGGTGGGAACCGTAGGAGAGGAGAGAAAGAGAGGGGATGCGTATGCGCTGTGGGCGTCTGGGACGCGGGAGCCGCTCCGTAGAGTAGAGGATTCCTAGAGTAGAGAAAGGGGGTGAGCGTAGGAGAGAGGGGGGAGATGACGCGCATGCGCTGTGGGGATGTGGGACGCGGGCGCCGCTCCGTAGAGTAGAGGATTCCTACAGCAGAGAAAGGGGTTGAGCGTAGGAGAAAGGGGGGAGAGGACGCGCACGCGCTGTGGGAAGCGGGCGCCGCTCCGTGGAGTAGACGATTCCTAGAGTAGAGAAAGGGGGGTGAGCGTAGGAGAGAGAGAGGGGAGGAGACGTGCAATGCGCTGTGGTGGTGTGGGACGCGGGAAGGAGGGACGGGCTAAAGGTCGCCTACTCGTGGCATGCTAGAGTTATTGAACACCACTGCCCGACTACAGGGAAACGCAAAACGCGTCGTGTCTTCCCCGTTGGCCGGATGCGATTTTTCGCCTGGCGAGCGTTAGTTTGGAACGCGAACTTACGGCCACTCGAAACAGTCGTGCGTCGCAAAGCTATTTTCGGTATGAATGGATGCTATGAGCGAAGCCGACGCTGGGCGTAAGGTCGCCACCTGGCAGTGTGGTAATGCGTCGACAAAATTGCACTTTGCGTATTCGAAACACGCCGAATGGGACGGACGTGTAGAAACGACGTTTTGAAGGAACTAAGTGTAAATGTCACGGTCATGATGCATTACTTCACTGTAGCAAGAGCACTGTGAGAGGACAGTGGTAGATATTGTTACGGGAGTGACAAGTCGCTTGCACCATAGTCTGTTTACAGAATATATTTACAACAGCGGTCGCACAGCTGACCGGTTCAGCTCAGTAGAGTAGAGTAGATCCTTGAATCTGTGGCGCACACCCACGCTGGGGGGATTGGCCAAGAACCGGATAGTTTTGTAAAATTATTTAATAAATGTTTAAATTTGGTCTATTTAAAAGAAATAAGAATGCAACAGGAAGAAATTATTACTGGAGTGTAACAATGAACTGGAAGAAAAGCAATGAAGCGGTGAATTTAATTTAAAATTAACAAAAAAAGAAAAGCAGGTGGAGAAGTTTGGAAAAGTATAAAGTAGGAGCAAAGATTGATTTCAACGCTTAAATCTCTTTGAACCTTTAACGAACTCCTGCAGTGCATCAGCAATGTTCCCGTCACTATGGCCCAGATCCAAAGCCCCAAAAGAAAGAACATTTTGCGCATTTAAATCTAGCCTAAGGAGGCGGAAAATGGCACCTAAAGAGCGAGCAGCCAGAGATCTTCGTTCTCTTCGTCGGGCGCACACGCGCATGGTTCAGGGGGCTGGCATTATGCATATAGCAATATAAAACGCGCGTTTGTAAAGTTGGCAGCGTATGTGACCGTGGCGCAGTGGATAGCGTGCCCGGCATTGCTTCTCGCGGACCAAGAGGTCGGACGTTCGACTCCCGTTGACGGAACTTGTTTTCTTTGTCTTCTGGTCTTGCGTATTTTTTCGACGTCTTTTCCGTGACGGAAATACGTCACTTAAGTCTTCGTGGACTCGGGCATAAAACACGTTCGTGTTAAAAAAAAAAGTCGAGACGGAATCACACTTGTCTAGAGCGCCCAGCCGGCCGCTTTAGCTGCCGTTTTCTGTAAAAATATGCAAATGCCGACGCTGTAATGATACCTACCATAGTCATACTGCATGCATTCTCTTGCTATAATTGAAGCATGAACGGAAGCTTGTATCTAACGTGAGGCAGCCGCTGCGGACGACAGCGTCCACAGCCACGCACTCCGCTGCTCTAGACAAGTGTGATTCCGTCTGTACGCAAATCGCTGATGGTATACGCTTCCTGCTACTGGTACCGACGACGAGCACTGCCGTTCGCTTACGCGGAGCTCATTCTTGCGTCGCTAGTGCGAATGCGCACCGCCGAACGCGTCATACAGCGATGAATCGGTCAGTGGCAGCGACGATATAAAACAAAACAGAGCGAACACAGGCTTTAGAAGGGATCTCACAACAACGGATAACGCGCAGCCCATGGAAGATGGCGATTTCGCCAAAATTGCTCGTTAGACGGCGCGCATTTCAATATGGTGTCGGACATAAAGGACATAAAGAAAGTAGAGATAAAGGACAAAAAATGAAGAATGGGGAAAAAATAAGGTCATTCTGCCTGAAGAGGCAGAGAGATGGACCGTGAATTTATATTTTTCTTTGCTATAATAACATAGATTTAATCAATGTAGATAAGGCATTAGGCCAACATAAAAGAGAAAGTTTTTTTTTTCTTTTCCTTTTTTTTTCGAGCCTGGTGGCAGACGAGTCACCACCCCGTTATAAAGGGGACGCTCATAGCATCCATCCATCCATCCATGTCGCCCCTGTCGTGAAAATTTGAAAAGGTGTTTTGTTGTGCCACTGTCACGGTGTATCGTATTCACCGAAGCAGGTTATACCTTAGAAAGAAAAAGGACGAAGCGGGTGTTCTCCGTTGCACACACACATACACACATTTCATAAATATACAAACAACTCGCATTATATACAGACAAAGAACAAAGATATTACACTACGTAGTCCACAGTTCGCTTAAAGGAAGGTAAAAAGTCAGGACGCACACATCACCATTATCACCGGCTGGAAGTCAGGAGCGGCCCAGAAGTGATGCGACGGAGTTGTTGACTCGGTACTCGTCGTTGGACTGGAAGTCAGGGGCTAGGCGGCGTGTGGCGAAAGGAAGCTGTCGGTTCACCGCAGGACGGCTGGCGTAGATGCATTGCTTGTCTGTTGAAGAACATGCGCCAACCATTTAGAGCCGTAGGCTCAAGGACGTGAGGCATCGGCAAGAGCCAGGATTGCTCGTCGGCATGGTTGGTTGGTTGGTTGGATCCTAGAGGAATGGCTCAACCCACCACGGGGGATCGGCCATGAATCGTGCGGCAGTGGGGTTTCGGAATAAGAGAGAGATATAGGAAAAAAAAACCCTAAAAGAGACAGTGGTTTTAGATAAGTGAAAAGATTAGTTTTGTTTACGGTATTTTATGGATTGGTAAAGAACAAAAAAAATATATAAATAAAAGTTAAAAAAAAGGTTAAAAGGGGAAAGAAAAAAATTTGAGTAAAAATACGTGATATAAATTACTGAAGAAATTAAGTAATAAGTATATACTTGTGATGTTAGCATGGCAGTCGCTTTGACCCTTTTATATAATTAAATAGCGCCTCATAGATGTCCCTGTTGCAATGACCTAGTGCAGACGCCCCTAGGGAGAGTAACACCGTTCCAGAAAGCTCAAGCCCATGTTTTTGGAAAGGTGGTGTCAGAAATCTTTGCCTTAAATTTTGATACCGGCGGCATTCTATGAAAAAGTGCTCTATGGTTTCGGCCTGTTTGCAATAGTAGCATTGAGGAGAAGGAACAAAAGCCAGGTCTGTACAAATAAAAATTTAAAGGGGGGAATTCTGAATCGAAATTTCGTTAATGTCAATTCAAATTGTCTTGTTCCACACCATGAGCTATACCACTTAAACTTAAGGTGCTGAAAATCTGCATCATTTAGAACAGAAGAGTTGGTATGTTCCTGTAGTATACAAAAATTCCGAAATCGCGCGATAGTATTTAGAGAACAGGGCCTTAGAACCTTCAGGACCGGGCCCTGAATGGATGCTGCCGCCAGTGTGTCCGCTGCTTCATTTAATGTTATTCCAGTGTGACCTGGCACCCAAACCAAACGGACAACACGAACATTATTGGGCATATATGAGTAAAATTCTGATAAGCAGCGCGATGACTTTGGTACTGTCAGTGCAGTGCAAACGGACAAAGAATTAGTCAGTATAACCACCGAAGAAATATATGTTGGGAGTTTGCGTATGGCTAGAATAACTGCCATTAATTCTGCCTGAAATATTGGCATAAAATCGGGCATAATATTGGCATAATTTCGTTAATGTCAATTCAAATTGTCTTGTTCCACACCATGAGCTATACCACTTAAACTTAAGGTGCTGAAAATCTGCATCATTTAGAACAGAAGAGTTGGTATGTTCCTGTAGTATACAAAAATTCCGAAATCGCGCGATAGTATTTAGAGAACAGGGCCTTAGAACCTTCAGGACCGGGCCCTGAATGGATGCTGCCGCCAGTGTGTCCGCTGCTTCATTTAATGTTATTCCAGTGTGACCTGGCACCCAAACCAAACGGACAACACGAACATTATTGGGCATATATGAGTAAAATTCTGATAAGCAGCGCGATGACTTTGGTACTGTCAGTGCAGTGCAAACGGACAAAGAATCAGTCAGTATAACCACCGAAGAAATATATGTTGGGAGTTTGCGTATGGCTAGAATAACTGCCATTAATTCTGCCTGAAATATTGGCATAAAATCGGGCAGTCCGGAGTGGAAAAAGACCAATTTAATGCTGTTGAATAGATGCCCACTCCTGCTTTCTCATCAGTAACGGAAGCGTCCGTGGCTATAACTGAACTTATCTGTAGGCTCTTAAGGTGGTCTTCCAGCAACCCATTTAAATATCTAATCGGCAATAGTTTAGCATTTTTTGGACATATATCATCAAATTCTATTCTTACACTAGAATTTAGTACCATTGGGAAACTTATATCCCGGATTCTTACTTCTAACGGCTCCAATAGCTTTTGCACGTAAACTATTTGTGGGCGATGCAGCCGAGACCACTCACAATCAAAAAATATGTATGGTTCGCTTATAGATACATATTGGGAGCGTCTGTGTGGGGAGGCATAGATGTTAACAATTGTTTGGACAGTCAATATACGAAACCTTGTTTGTAGAGAGGGCAGATATGTTTCATGGTAAAGAATGATATTAGCTACAAACTTAGGGAGACCTAAACATAGGCGTAATGCCTCACGCTCTATAGATAGAAGAGGGCGTAATTTATAAGTGGGTCCCCCACTGACTAGCACACATCCAAACTCTAATATTGGGCGAACATACATGCAATATATCATTAGCAATGTTTTCCTACGCATTCCAAATCGACCATTGCTTATTCGCCTTAACAACCCAATCGCACGTAATCCTTTAGAAGCAATATGCTCAATATGTGAACTCCAATTCAGATTTTTCGTGTATATGATACCCAAATACTTTAATGAGTCTACCTGTGGAATATAGTCCTGGCCGTACACCAACGCAATTCGCACAGGAGAAGTCAATGGAAATGCGAGAAGGGCACTTTTGTTTACATTAAGGGACATGCGCAGGTCGTTAAGCCATACTTCAATGTCATTCAAATATGCCTGTAGAATATTATACAACGAGTGTATGTCACTAGATGCTGAAAAGAAAGCAATATCGTCTGTGTAGACGTACACTTGCACATCATTGTGAGAAGGAAGAGAGCTTAATAGTATATTAAATAAAATAGGTGAAAGAACCGATCCCTGAGGAACCCCCCCCTTGTTTGTTTATAGTGTTTAGAGGATAACCCACTCTGCAAACAATAAAATGTTCGTCCACTTAAAAAGTTTTGAATCCATGCAACTATATATTCGGGAACGTTTAACACTTCGAAGTCTACCAATCAAGATGGCGTGCTCCACGCTGTCATACGCGTTCGCAATGTCTAAGGTCACAAGGGCGGCGTACTGCTTTTATTGCCGAGCAAGTTTAATTCTAGCTTCCAGATCAACATGTGCACACCATATAGAGCACCCAGGTCTAAATCCAATTTGAGATTCACTCAATATATGATTTTGTTCTACCCATTGGTCAAGATGTCTATATATAACCCGCTCTATTAGATTCGAAGTGAGGGGAAATAGGTCTAATGTTGTCTATTGCATAACCAGCTCCCTGTTTTTTTAAGTAATGGTATTAGCAACTTTCCAGTCAGGATGTATCCAGGCATTTTCTATAGAAAAGTTTATGAAGGTAACAATGTCGCTGGGAGACAAATCAAACACTATTTTTATCATGGCTGTAGTTATACTATCAGGACCTGGAGATGAAGCTGGCAGTGATTGTATTGCTTCCGATATCTCTTCTAATGTGGTTGCCTTATATTCATTAGCTTTTGTTGTGACCGACAAAGGGTACGGTAGCAACGACGTAAAGCGACCTTCCAATCCTTTCCCAATGGTTTCCAATGACTGCAACAATTCTGCGTGTGATAAACAAATTGATTCTATATTTATTGGTGACGGAACAATCTTTCTGTATCGCAGGAACCTAAATAAGGCTTTTTTATTTCTTGTCTCCGACATATAACCGTAATGTTTGGAGTTATAATCTTATTTTGCTTTGTCAACAGTTTGTCTGAATGTAGCAGCAACATATTTATAGTCTTTCCAATTACGTGGACACTGGTTGTAGAGTAGTTTCCTCCAAGCTGCCTTTCGTCGCCTATAGTCACGATCACAGTCAGTGTTCCACCATGGTGAATGCGTACTACTTTTAGTTGACTGTATATTGAATTTGGCTTTATTCATAGTGTCACCTAATAGTTGGCATAAATTAAGTGTCTTAACCTGCTCATTTAGTCCTTTCTGTTTATTCAAACCTGATCTTAATGTAGCTTTAAATTTGGTGTAATTAACATAATTGTGAACATACTTGTTTATCGAAGCAAGCGGACACACTATTTCAAAGAATATTGGAAGGGGATCACTGTTTGTTGCCGATGTGATGGTGGACCAGGACGAAATGATGCAACCTGAGTTTGAAAAGGTCAGGTCTATCACAGAACGTGATAGGCCAGACACATAAGTTGGAGATGTAGAATTCGCACAATGAACGCCATTCAGGCTGGCCCATTCTAATAACCGTTTGCCACAAGCATCAGATCTATAACCCCACGATATGTGGTGCGAATTGAAATCACCTGCGATGATTATATTCTTTTTGCATGCTGCTACTGCCGAATCAAGAAAACTAGTATTTAGAACACCCGTAGGAAAATAAACATTGACCATGGAAAATGGTGTATAACCAGGAATAGCTACATCTAAAGCCAAAATTTCACCCTCTGTCGATGTTGACTGATATGTAATTTTCGCTCTATGGGCAAATTTCGTAGAGATGAAAAACGCTAAGCCCCCCTCTACACGAATGGCGATCTAAGCGAAAGCAGTGATAGTTACTGAGATTAAAACTTTTGCCAGTAGATAGCCAGGTTTCTTGCAGTAGAATTAAGTCAGGAGAAAGTTCGGTACATGGCTGCTTCTTCCGCCGTTCTGTCGCCGTTCCTTTTTTTTTCTCACGCGCCTCTCCTGCGCTTCTTTTTTTTCAGATGCTCGCGCTACGAGTTTCTCGCATCGCTCTTCTTTCTTCGTTGCTGCCGTTGATCACCTTTCTTTTGCCCTTCCTACATGCATCACATGACACTGCCCCGCAGTTCAAGTTTTTTTTTCGGAAAAAAAAAACTCAATGTACAGAAAAAAAAGGGAGATGTGTGCATACACTGTAAACCACTTTGCACCCTTAAGGGTGTTTCAAACAGGCAAAACACCCTATTGCCTAACCAAAATTTGCAAAATTAGGGTGTAAGGGTGTTTCCCTTCCTCAAATAACCCTTAAGGGTGATGTTCTAGCTAAAACACCTTTTAGGGGGGTAAGGGTGTTTTGGCTAATCGAAACACCCATGGCCTATACAACAGCGTACCAGATGATGACTGAGACTCGCTGATTAAAGAGTCGCTGGACTTTGGGCGAGTTTAGATTAAAAGTTATGTCTCTTTTAGGGGTACCTACAAGCATACCATAAATTTACGCCTGATATCTTAATGTTTAGTGCTCACTTATAGGGAACAGGAATATCCCCATCCGGCACTGAACGGTGGCTTAAGATACCATGGCTATATATAGCCGATGGTCACTTGAAGGCTGTGTAGCGCGTCGCAGAGTCCATGAGATATTTTACAATACCGTCTGTTTTGTGTATGGTCTAGCGTGCGCGTGCTCCTTCTATGCAGATGTCAACTGGGATTCCACGTTCCCTGACTGGCAGATTTCATTTTTCCCGTTTTTTTTTCAGTCATAAGGATGTAAGGGTGTTTAGGCCATTGGAAACACCCCATGATATGGGTGTTTTGGTACGTCAAAGCACCCTTTTCCTAGGGTGTAAGGGTGTTAGTTATAGACACGGCAAAGCCCCCTTAAGGGTGCAAACTGGTTTACTGTGTAGCAATGGCCTGGGGTCGACTAGAAACATGAACACACAAAAAACAATTTCACACAAATACTATATCCGATCCTAATCTACAGAACTGTAATATGCAACAGTACGCAAGATAATTATCACGCAAATGCGGAAATATTATCTGCTACACAGTAAACCAGTTTGCACCCTTAAGAGGGTTTTGCCGTGTCTATAACTAACACCCTTACACCCTAGGAAAAGGGTGTTTTGACGTATCAAAACACCCATATCATAGGGTGTTTCCAATGGACCTAAACACCCTTATCACTAAAAAAACATGAAAAATAAAATGTACCAGTCAGACAACGTGCAATCACAGTTGACATCAGCATAGAAGGTGCACGCGCGCGCCATACCATACACACAACAGAGCGTATTGTAAAATATCCCATGGACTCGGCGACGCACTACACAGCATTAGAGTGACAATCCGGTCTATATAGCCGTGGTATCTTAAGCCGCCCTTCAGTGCCGGTGGGGATATTCCTGTTCCCTATAAATGAGCACTAAACATTAAGAGAATAGGCGTAAATTTATGGTATGCTTGTAGATACCCCTAAAGGAGACATATCTTTTAATCTAAACTCGCCTAAGGTCCAACGGCTCTTTAATCAGCGAGTCCCAGTTATCATTTGGTACGCTGTTGTATGGGCGATGGGTGTTTCGATAACCCAAAACACCCTTACCCCCCTAAAGGCTGTTTTAGCTAGAACATCACCCTTAAGGGCTATTTGGGGAAGGAAAACACCCTTATACCCTAATTTTGCAAATTAGGTTAGGCAAAAGGGTGTTTTGCCTGCTTGAAAGCCCCCTTAAAGGGGCCCTGCAACACTTTTTGAGCATGCTCTGAAAACGCTGCCGATCGGTAGTCCAGGCTCTCGAGAACACGCGAGTCAAATATTATAGCGCAGCACGCGGCGTGGAATTCAGAATAAATTCTCAAAGTCAGCTAAGAATTGCATTCTCTTCTCTCGACAAATGACGTTGCGTACTCGAAAATCACTCGTCACCGACATTGTATCAGCCATTGGCTGATTTGAGCATGGCGCGCTCGGTAGTTACAGGGGCCGCCGCGGGAGGCCGCGACTTGTCCACGCGTGCGCGTGGACATTCGACCGGCTGAAGCGCTAGAGGACGGACGTGTTTTTCGTGGGCTCCGGAATGACAGCGACAGATAAGTTTTTTTCTGCATGATTCGAGCTTGCTTTCATTAGTTACTCACATGAGTACATAAGCCACTAGATTGAAGCTTAATTGGGGTTACAACTTTGTACTGTTTCTTGTGTGACAGTCGTCTGGCTTTTTTTTTGTTCGGCCACCACGTGGCTGGAAGGGTACACAAGTGCTTTGAAGCACTTGTGGCGGAGTTTTGTGGTACCTTTTGGCTTTGAGTGTGTGTAATCCGAAGTGTGAACGATCTAGCCATGGTCAGAAAGACCGTAAAGTGTTCAGGGTGCGGAATGGGATGGAAAATAGAGGTTTGTGCGGATGACAAGACAGAACAAGCTGACGCCAAGGAGGAGGAGAGGAGGAGGAAGAGGAGAAAAGGAAGGACAGGGAGGTTAGCCAGTTCTCAGACTGGCTGGCTACCCTGTGCTGGGGAAGGGGGTAAGGGGAATAAAAGATGACAGAAAAGAGATGTTATAAAAAGGAGAAGAAAAAAAAAAGAAAACACTAATACGATAAACGACACTGCTTAGAGTCTGTCTCTGAGACCAGTTGCACGCAAGAAGCGCAACAAAGCTCTCAATGCCTTGCGTGCCGAGGACGGTCTCGGCCAGTGTCCTAAGACCCGTTCCTCCGACAATGGGCGATTGTCCAGTCCATCTAGCACCTTTTTAAGTTCTTTCCTTGGCGCCCTGAAGCGAGGACAGTCACAGAGAAGATGGGCGACGGTTTCCTCGCAGCCACAGTTGTCACATGTCGGGCTGCTGGCCATTCCGGTTCGAAACGAATAAGCATTCGTAAAGGCCACTCCGAGCCACAGGCGGCACAAGAGCGTCTCCTCGGCTCTGGTGATTCCTGACGGAAGACGGAGCTGTAGATTTGGGTCCAAGTTGTGAAGACGGGCGTTGGTGAATTCCGTCGAGTTCCACTGTGTCAGTGTCAGTTCCCGTGCAAGTGAACGAAGCCTCGTAGCGGCGTCCGTTCTCGATAATGGTATCGTTGCACATTGGAGAGCATCATGAGCAGATCGGGCGGCTTCATCTGCAAGGTCATTTCCGTAGATACCGCAATGGCCCGGTATCCACTGATATATTACGTTGTGCTGCTTCTCTACAGCCCGGTGGTGAGTAGTCTTATGTCAGCGACTAACTGTTCGTTTGGTCCATGACGATATGGCAACATAATGCAGTGAAGGGCTGCTTTAGAGTCGGAAAAGACTGACCATGCCTGTGGCGGTTCTTCAACTACGAACTCTAGAGCAGCACGGATGGCGGTGAGTTCGGCGGCCGTTGATGATGTCAAATGCGATGTTTTGAATTTTAAGGTTACGGATTTCTCGGGAATGACCACTGCCCCTGCTGAGCTTGCAGAAGAAACTGAACCGTCCGTGTAAATGTGAATGCGTCCGCTGTGTTTTTCATGCAGGAACAGTAGTGTGGCTTGTTTTAGGGCCAAAATTGACGACTGCTTTTTCTTTTGTATTCCGGGAATGGTTGTCAGGGCTTCCAGTGGATGTAGACACCACAACGGTAACGGTGGCCTTGCTGCGGGCGTGAAATTCTCGGGAATCACCATGCGATACGAAGCAATAATAGTGCTGAACGCAGAGTGTGGCCTGGAAGTTGGAAGGGAGGCGAGGTGGTGCGATGGAATCCGGGTGGCCTGTCTTATGTGCGTTCTTAAAGCATCGACGCGAATATATGTTGCGATAGGGGGTTAACGAGCGATGGCAACAGTCGCTGCTGAGGATGCGCATCTCGGAAGTCCAAGGCATACTCTCAGTGCTTGAGCCTGTATCGACTGGAGGACGCCTACGTTTGTTCTTCGGGCCCTGCCCAGTACAGGTAGGCTGTAGCGCATGAAGCCGAGGAAAAGTACAGTATATAGTTGAAGCATCGCTCGTACAGATGCACCCCAGGATTTTCCCGCAAGAAACTTAGGACGTGGGTGATCATGGTGAGTTTCTTTTTCATGTAGGCGATGTGAGGGCTCCAGGACAAGTCTCGATCTATTATTACGCCCAGGAAACGGTGGGTCTTTTCATAGCTGATTGCGCGTCCATTGATTCTGATGACGTAGGGGGTCATCACCTTGCGCGTAAACGCCACCAGCGAGCATTTCTCAGACGACAGCTCCAGTCCCCGTCCTTGAAGGTAGCTC